>CAUYLG010000710.1:0-14901 GCA_963573385.1 Cacajao melanocephalus
GTTTTATTTCTCCTTTTGGCATGTGGATGTCTAACTGTTTCAGCACCATTTTTTGAAAGAATTATATTTTCTTTGTTGTATTGTCTTTGCTCCTTTGTCAAAGATCAGTTGCCACACCATTCAGAATAGCAAAGACTTGCAACCAACCCAAATGCCCATCAATGATAGACTGGATAAAGAAAATGTGGCACATATACACCATGGAATACTATGCAGCCATAAAAAAGGATGAGTTCATGTCCTTTGCAGGGACATGGATAAGCTGGAAACCATCATTCTCAGCAAACCGACACAAGAACAGAAAACCAAACACTGCGTGTTCTCACTCCTAAGTGGGTGTTGAAGGATGAGAATACATGGACACAGGGAGGGGAACATCACACACTGGGGCATGTTGGGGGGTCAGGGGACTAGGGGAGGGATAGCAGGGGTGGGGTAATTGGGGAGGGCTAACATTAGGAGAAATACCTAATGTAGATGATGGGGGGATGGATGCAGCAAACTACCACTGCACACGTATACCTATGTAACAAACCTGCAGGTTCTGCACCTGTACACCAGAACTTAGAGTATAATAATCATAAAAATCATAATAAAAGATGGGCTAAAACATAAAAATATGTATATAAATATAGATATTTCAAAGAGAGAAAAAAAAAGGTAGGTATATGTAAAATGGCTGAAGGGAGGGGATAAACCAGAGAAAAGCACGCCAAACAGGAAGACAAGTTCTCAATCCAGTTTAAGGATATAACTTGTTGCTTGGCTTTCAGGCTTTAAACTTCTTCAGCTTGGAGGTGGAGTTTCACTGGGGATCTGCCTCTATCTGCCTAGGCATTTGGCTGCTTCCTGTCTCTAACAGTACCAGTGAAAATCCTCCAAAGCAGTGAGCATTGCTAGCATTAGATTTGGTTTTGAATATCATTGTCCACTTAAAGGAAAAGGGTTCCTAAGAGAAATATCTGATTCCAGGATGGGGAAGGAAAAGTTCAGATGTGCTTGAAAGATATTCCTGTGCTGGAAAGCAATGAAGTCCTCCAAGAATGAGAGGGTCATGTCAAAAACGGACACAGGAGTCAGCTTCAAGAAACTCCCAATGGTCCATTCTTGGACAAAAATACCAATAAAAAAATGATACAAATAGATGATACCCCATTGAATAAAATAGTCCATTCTGATGAATGAATAATTGAAAGCTTTTGAGAAAAAGAATATTTATCTAGCTTCACATGTTATTAATTACAAAGTAAAAAGAGTAATGTGACAATGGATACCCTGACAAACATCACCTTAATCAAAAGATCAAAGGGAATACCAGCAGTAATGAGACAAATCAAAACTTCTGCATCATTTTATAGGATGGAATGCTAAGACTGTACCATCAGTTTTGTGTACTGTTGCCAAAAATGCGTAACTTGCATCTAATCATGAGGAAACATCAGATAAAACCAAACTGAGTGACATTCTGCAAAACAACACTCCTGTCATCTTTAAAAGTTAAGGCCATGAAAGCCTTTTTAAGGAAAGACTGAGAAAATGGTCCAAGCTAAAAGAGGCATGACAGCTAAATGTAACACATAATTCTGAATTGCACCCTTTTGGTAAAGAGAATTAGTTGGACAATAATTGGTTAAACTTTATTGGATTGTATATAAAGTATCAGTGTTGGTTACCTAATTTTGATGTTGATACTGTGGTTGTACTGAAAAAGGTACTTACTTGTAGGAAGTCCACACTAGAGTATTTTGGATTATAGGGAACCAGGATGGCAAATAATTCTCAAATGGTTCAGGTGAAAAGCTATTTTTATTGTTGTTTACAACATATCTCTAAGTTCATAGTTATTCCAATTTTTTAAGAAGACATTATTATTAAAATGTCAATGACACATCAGCATAAACAGTGACAAATCCAAAAATATTTGTATAACCTGAAATTGTGTAATAGAAAGAACAATAGAAGATAATTTAGAGCATATCTACGCTAGGCATGATTCCAATCATATTTTGTAAATGTCAACTAATTTAATTTCACAACAAAACTATTGTGGACCATGAAAAGTAAATCTGCTGTACATAACGGTTACACAACTTTTCCAAACTTAGACCAATTGTGAGTGTCAACATTGGAATTATATTTATATAAAATGTTTATAGCCTTTCTAATCATATAGAAATGTAACTGGCCCAGAGTAATTTTTCTCTTAGATTTTCTTTAATACTATCTTTATTCAAATGAAAGTCTTTGATCCTTTTAAACCATTACATAAAGCTTCCAATATAGGAGTTTGTCCAAGGTTAAGATGGGTCCTTCCAAAGGGAGTTACAGAAAGGCTCCCTGCTCAAGTAAACAAGTGCAAACAGCAGGAACAATCACAGCATAATTAATTAGAGAACTGGTTTCAGCACAGCTGAGTCAGTAAAGTTGCCTTTTCCCCTTTCTATTTTTCATGTGTGTAGAGTATGATCACAATTGGCAGCCATAGAAGAGTTTAGGCATTAGACAACACCTAAAAGCTGTTCTTTCAAGACAGTGGACAATCTTTTTGGAGAGAGATTCACAATGAGTATTGGGATATAAATAATAATTTTAAAAACTTAGACTATCAATAACATACTAAAAAAGCACAAAAGAAGTCAGTTCTACTTGGAAATCAAATGTTCTAAAGTGAATAAAGTCTTATTTACAGCTGCAGTTAGGAAGACCGCTAGGCTGCCTGTGCCACATAGTCACAGGAAACATTGCATGTCTACTTAGAACCAGGAGTTAACCTTCCTTCCCCTTACCCACTGCCAAAATGTAATGAATATTGAAGACAAAGAGAACATAAATATTTTTTAAAAACTTAAATTCTTCTTTCATTTATAAACACTCTGAAAACCAGAGTATCAAACATTTTTAAATAAACCGTTAGCAAGAAAAAATGAGGATCAAGATGGATATGTAGAACAACAACTATTCAGAGACCACCAATGGAAAAATGGACAAAGGATATGAACAGTCAGTTAAAAAGAAAACTCAAATTGCTAATAAGGAAGTAAACAATTTTCAAACTGAGGAAGAAAAAACTCAGTCTCGGTTTATAGATAGTTCTGCATTATATGCAGGCATCACCCAGAAGTGGACACTTGTATCACTTCAACCCCACCCCAGGGTTGCCTTGAAGGACACTGAAGAAGGGAAATCCTTCCAGGAGGCCAACTGTAAGCAATGCACGTAGGGGTTCAGTTTGCCTGGAAAAAAGGATGGTCAGATTATATGGATTTGCACTAATATAGGAGCTGTATCCCATGTGAGTACGCATCAAATGATGACTTCAGCAAAGAAAGATTTTAATAAACAAGTAGAGGTTAAACCAATCTGAGGATATCAGTTAACATCATTCCCTAGCCACCTAAGTCATTGTCCAATGGAATAATGAATAAAGTGATCATAGTGGCAGATAGGAAGGTTATGCACTAAACACCATGAATTGTCACTCACTAAAACCCATCTGGCTACAGCCAACTGCTAAGTTCCTGTCTTCCAAAAGCATAGACCAACACTGAGCCCTTGATACGACATCATTCTGCAAAAGAATCAGCTATCTAGTTGGTAGCAGGTTGATGAAATTGGATAGTAATATGCTTTAGCTGTGTCCTCACACAAATCTCATCTTGAATTGTAGTTCCCATAATCCCCACATGTCATGGGAGGGACCTGGTGAAAGGTAATTGAACATGGGAGTGGGTTCCCCTATGCTATTCTCATGATAGTAAGCTCTCACAAGATCTGATGGTTTTGTAAGGGGCTTCCCCCTTCATTTCACTCTTTCTTCTCCTTCCTGCCACCATGTGAATAAAGACATGTTTGCTTCCTCTTCCATCATGATTGTAAATTTTCTGAGACCTCTCAGCCCTATGGAATTGTGAGTCAATTAAACCTCTTTACTTTATAAATTACTCAGTCTTGGGTATTTCTTCACAGCAGCATGAGAATGCAGTAATACCATAAATTGTTACCAGTAGAGTGGGGTGCTGGTATAAGGATACCTGAATATGTGGAAGCAACTTTGCAGCTGAGTAACAGGCAGAGGTTGGAACAGTTTAGAGGACTCAGAAGAAGAAAAATGAGGGAAAATTTGGAACTTCCTAGAGACTTGTTGAATGACTGATCAAAATGCTAATAGTGACATGGATAATGAAGTCCAGGCTGAAGTGGTCTCAGATGGAAATGAGGAACTTGTTAGGAACTGCAGCAAAGATGACTATTGTTGTGCTTTAACAGAGACTAGCGGCTTTTTGCTCTGCCCTACAGATCTGTGGAATTTTGAACTTGAGAGAGATAGATGATTTGAGGAATCTGGTGGAAGAAATTTTCTAAGTGAAAAAGTGTTCAAAAGGAAGCAGAGCATAAAAGTTTGGAAAATTCACAGCCTGACAATGTGATAGAAGAGAAAACCCCATTTTCTGGGGAGAAATTCAAGTCTCCTGCAGAAATTTGCATATGTAACAGGGAGCCAAATGTTAATCACCAAGACAATGGAGAAAATGTCTCCAAGGCATATCAGAGAACTTCACAGTAGTTCCCCCATCACAGGCTTGAAGGCCTAGGAGAGAAAAATGGTTTCTTGTTCTGGGTCCAGGGCCCTACTGTTATGTGCACGCTCCAGACTGACTCTCAGCTTCTCTACAGCCATGGCTAAAAGAGGACAAGGCACAGCTTGGCCTGTAACTTTAGAGGCTGCAGACCCCCAGCCTTGGTAGCTTTTATGGGGTGTTAAGCCTATGGGAGCATAGAAGTCAAGAATTGAGATTTGGAAACCTCTGCCTAAATTTCAGAGGATGTATGAAAACATCTGAATGTCCAAACAGTATTTTGCTGAAGGAGCAGGGAAGGCCCTCATGGAGAACTTCTGCTAGATGTTGGTGCCCACACACAGAGTCCCCACAGGGCACTGCCTAGTGAAACTGTGAGAAGAGGGCCACCATCCTCTAGACCCCAGAATGGGAACTGATGGCTTGCACTGTGCACCTGGAAAAATTGCAGCCACTCAATACCAGCCCATGAAAGCAGCTGGGAGGGAGAGTGGCTCCCTCCCATGGGCTGGTACCTTGCAAAGCCACAGGGGCAGAGCAACTCAAGGCTGTGGGAGCTCACCTCTTGCATCAGCAAGACCTGGATGTAAGACGTGGAGTTAAAGGATATTATTTTGGAGCTTTAACTTTTAGTTACTGCCTCATTGGATTTTGGACATCCGTGGGACCAGTAGCCTCATCATTTTGGCCAATTTCTCCTATTTGGAATGGATATATTTACCCAATTTCTGTACCTCCATTGTATCTAGGAAGTAACTAACTTGTTTTCAATTTTATGGGCTCCTAGGCAGAAGGGACTTGCCTTGTCTCAGATGAGACTTTGGACTTAGACCTTTGAGTTAATGCTGGAATGAGTTAAGAGTTTGGGAGACATGACTGTGTTTTGAAATGTAAGAACATGAGATTTGAGAGGGACCAGGGTGGAATGATATGGTTTGGCTGTGTTTCCACCCAAATCTCATCTTGATTGTAGTTCCCATAATCCCCACATGTTGTGAGAGGGACCCAGTGGGAGATAATTGAATCATAGGGGCAGTTTTGCTCATGTTTATTCTCATGATAGTAAGTTTTCATAAAATCTGATGCTTTTATAAAGAGCTTCCTCCTTTGCTCAGCTCTCATTCTTCCCCTTCCTGCCATCATGTGAAGAAGGACATGCTTGCTTCCCCTTCCACCAGCACTGTAAGTTTTCTGAGGCCTCACCAGCCCTTTGGAACTGTGTGTCAATTAAACCTCTTTCCTTTATAAATTATCCAGTCTTGGGTATTTCTTCATAGTAGTATAAGAATGGACTAATTCAGATTGCTTCCATTTTGGAAGGGACAGTATTTTGTTCTTACTGGAATAGACACTGATGACTATAGATTTGCCTTCTCTATCCTTAATGCTTCTAGCAAAACTACCATCTCTGGACTTACACAATGCCTTATCCTCCATCATAGAATCATACACACATCACTTCTGACCAAGAAATTCATTTTATAGCAAATAAAATGTAGCAGTTTGTCCACGCTTATGGTATTCACTGGTCTTACTACCACTCTAAAGCAGTTGGCTTAATAGACTAATGCAATGACCTATAGAAGGTTGTTAAGAGCCTCTTGCAATTCTAAGGCAATGTCCTCAAGTATGCAGTATATGCTCTCAATTTGTGATTAGATGATGTTGTTTCTCCAAGAGCCAAGATGTATGGATCCAGGAGCCAAAAGAAGGAAACAGGAATACATGCTTCTACTTAACAAGGATGCCCACTAAAATAAAAATTACTTAATATTTCCCTATAAAAACTAACCAGTATATTTATAAAAGAGGAAGAAAATATTAGTATAGAAATTAAAAATGATAGAGTATCATTGTTTGTAGATAACTGTATCTTGAGAAATGTAATAGAATTAGTGAACTATCATATAAACAAGAAATTTCAGAGAGATAGATAGATATATAACTCATAAATATAAATCATTGGCTTTTCTTTATACAAAAAAGCTGTATTATAGGTGGAAGCTACAATATGAAAGGAGCAAGAACTATAGAAAGAAAACCTCAAAAGGCTGCTACAGATAAGAAAATAACACATGAACAAATACAAAAGCATTACCTGATCTTAGATAAGAAGATTCAATATGACAATGCTCCCATCTCCTAGTAAGTTAATTTGTAAACATATCACAATCCTAATAAGAATAAAAATGAAGTGTTTTTAACTAGACGGACAGATTCAAAAGTTTTTTATGTAGCAGCAAAATATCAGATAAAATATGAAGGAAAAATAGTAATAAGGGGGACTATATCAACTAAATATCAAATTATGCCATAAAACTATATAAGTAAAAACAGAGCAGTAGTGGCTCTGTTTTTGAAATAAGAATGTATTTCAAAAGTCCAGAAATAGACTCATTTATATATATATATATATGAGAATTTCACATATATATGTAAAAATTAAATGACAATGTGGAAAAGATTTGCAATTCAATAAACAATGTTATGGAAACTGAGTATTTACTCCATATCTCAAACTAAAAATAAAAACCAGTTGGATCACAAATTTCAATGTAAAAGGAAAAAATTAAAAAGAAAATCAAAACTATTAAATTATGAGAAGAACCTGTATTATTCTCAATAACATTAAAATGGAAAAGGCCTTCTATGATGGAAAGCTGACAGAGAGATACAGAAGGTTGCCCCCTTGCCTCAGGGTAGGATGAACTTTGTATAGTTTGTGCTCCAGAAATTGTGTATGATCAGACTGAAGCTAGGCTCCAGTCCAGACCACACCTGCTCTAATCTGCTGCTGTTATTGCTCCTTTTCCTAAGAGCACTTGGAAATATATCATGTAAACAAGAATCTCTGTCTCAGGATCTGCTTCCAAGGAACTGCACCTAAAACACTGCTGAATTTATTGTCTACTAGAAAATTTACTTAAAAGTTAAAATAAAACGTATGTTCTGAGTTCTGGTTACAAGTTAGTTTTACTTCGCAGCACATCATGGTTATTTATTTTATTCTTTGAAATCCAACTGAAGTCTTGTGAATTTCCTCATAAAAGCAAACTAGATAATTTAAAAATGGACCTCAAGCTAGTCATGTTCTGGTCCACAAGGCCTTATTAACATGATCAACCACCACTATTTGAGGTAAAATTCCAAAACTGTGAGAATCTCTTCTGTGATGTCAAGAGTAAGAGATGGGTGAAGGGGGAGATTTGATTCCATGTTTCTTAATGTCTGGTATTGGAAACCATGGGGCAATAATACTGAAGACTCAAACCAGGATACCACAGTCCTACAAGACTGCATAAGATAAGATCTCTGCTTTCCTGACCAGTTCCCCAGCCTCCACATTCTCAACAAAAATATCATGTGAAAATATTGAGAAGAGGATTGTATTTGGAATGCCACTATATTTAAATTCTATATGCCAGCCAAGTTTTATCAAAAGTTTGACTGATTTCTCCTCATCCCAACAGAAATTGACAGTTCACAGAAGTTTTACTTTTCCCCCTGTCCAATCCCAATCTCAGCTTCTGTCCCCTAGCATAAACGCACCCTCCATCTCTTGGCTAATAAGCGAGGGATCTTCCCAATGATGTGTAATTCTGTCAGGTTTTTTTGTATCTATAGTTCTTTGGTGGTTTTAAAGAAAAGCATAAGTATTAAGTTTATCTGGAAGTTTTTTATTGTTATAGCAAAAGTAAAAATCTTCATGTCTTTCAACTTTCTAATGAGCAGTAGAACCCCCAACCCTACCTCTAATTATTTCTAACATTGTTATGAAAGTTCTTTCAATATAATATGGTGCAAAACATAGTCAGAAATAAAGACTTGCATATCAACTGAATGCATATCAGAACACTTAAGAGAATCACTTGAAACTAGAACAAATAAATTCAAAAGTAGTTGGAATGCAAGATAAATATATGAAAATAATTTTCCTGGCCAGGTGCAATGGCTCACACCTGTAATCCCTGCCCTTTGGGAGGCTGACGCGGGTGGATCACCTGAGGTCCGGAGTCCGACGCCAGCCTGGCCAATATGATGAAACCCCGTCTCTACTAAAAATACAAAATTAGCTGAGCGTGGTGATGGGCACCTATAATCCCAGATATTCAGGAGGCTGAGGCAGGAGAATATCTTGAACCCGGGAGGCAGAGGTTGCAGTGAGGCAAGAAATCGCACCACTGCACTCCAGCCTGGGAAACAAGAGCAAAGCCCCATATCAAAACAAAAGTAATAATAATCATAATTTTCCCATATAATATAATTAACATAGAAAAGACAACAGAATAAATGCTTGTCAATAATAACACCTATGACAAGAAACAAATATTTAAAAATAAACTTTAAAAATGAGTAAGGTCTTTAAAAAATTTACAAATAATGTTAATAATTTGCATGAAGAAGTATACCTTTTCACCAGATAAACTAAACATTTTTTTCAAAATTCCATTTGTTGAGGATTGTTTTATAGAAGAATGTAATTTCAATCAAAATTGAAGTTACTTGTAATTTCAGATGAGGAGGCCAATCTAAATCTCATTGAGGGTGATATTTAAGACATGGTCTGAAGGAGGTAAAGAGGCACATGAAGAGATCTAGGTGGGATTATTCCAGGCACAGGAAACAGAGGGCCTGAGATATGCAAAAGCCCTGAGAGATGGAAGGAACAGCATGGCTGGAATAAAGTGGATTAGGAATAAAATTATAATAGGAGGTTAATAGAAAAAATATTGGAGAGAAAATGGGATCAGAGCATGTCAGCCACTGCAAGAGCTTTTCTCTGAGTAAAGTGGCAAACCCATGGAAAGTTTTAAGCAATGGAATAACATAGAATAAGGTACATTTTAATATCGTCTAATTCATTGCTGAGTTAAAAATGGGTCAGTATGTGACAAAGGTAGAAGAAGGAAGACCAGTTAAAAAGTTATTACAAAGTTAAAAATCTTTAACATATACACTTAAAAAGTAATAAAATTATTATAGATAACTAAACAAAGAAAAATACAATATTTAAAAACTGAAATAGCAGAAGAAATGTACCTCAACATAAGTAAGGGCATATGTGACAAATCCACAACTAACATCATACTTAACAGTTAAAAGCCGAAAGCCTTTCCTCTAAGATTAGGAACAAGACAAGGATGTCCACTCTCACCACTTCCATTCAACATAGTATTAGAAATCCTAGCCACAGCAATTACACAGGAGAAAGAAATAAAAGACATACTAACTGGAAAGGAAAAAATTTAAATTGCCCCTGTTTTCAGATAACGTAATTTTATACATAGAAATTCCTAAAGGCTTCACCAAAAAATTGTTATAAATAATAAATTCAGTGTAGCTGCAGGATACAAAACCAACATACAAAAATCCATGTGCTTCTTGACACTAATAGTGAACTATCAAAATTAAAAAAAAAAATGAAAGAAAGAAGAAAGAAAGAAAGAAAGAAAGAAAGAAAGAAAGAAAGAAAGAAAGAAAGAAAGAAAGAAAGAAAAGAAAGAAAGACAATCACATTCACTGGAGCTACAAAGAAAATAAAATAGTTATGAATAAATTTAACCAAGAAGGTGAAAGTCCTGTACACTGAAAACTATAAAACATTCATGAAAGAAATTGAAGAGGACATAAATAAATGAAAAGATATTCCATATTTATGGATTAGAAGAACTAATATTGTTAAATGTCCATACAATGCAAAACAATCTGCAGATATAATGCAATCTCTATCAAAATATCAAAGACATCTTTACAGAAATAAACAAAACAATCCTAAAATTTATAGAGAGCCACAAAAGACCCTGACTAGCCAAAGCACTTCTGAGGAAAACTAAAGCTAAAGGCATCACACTACCTGACTTCAAAATATACTATAAAGCTATTGTAAGAAAATCGTCATGGTACTGGCATTAAAAAGACACACAGACTAATGGAACAAAATAGTGAAGCCAGAAGTAAATCCACACATTTATAGCCAACTTATTTTTCAATAAAGGTGCCAGAACACACAATGGGGAAAGAACAGTCTCTTCAATAAATGTTATTAGGGAAACTGGATAGCCACATGCAATGGAATGAAACTAAACCATTATGTCACATAACATACAAAAACAAACTCAAAATGTCCTAAAGGCTTTAAATTATAACTTGAAAATATGAAATGCCTAAAAAATACTTTGGAGAAAACCTCCATGACATTGGTCTTGGCAATGATATTTTGGATATGATCCAAAAAGCACAGGCAATGAAAGCAAAAATAGACAAATGGGAATACATTAAACTATAAAGCTTTTGCAGAGCATAGGAAACAATCAACATAGGAAAGATACAACCTCCAGAACAGGAAAAAATATTGCAAACTAAACTGTACATCTCATAATGGGTTAATATCCAAAATATATAAGAAAATCAAACAACTCAATAGCAAAAAGAAAAAGAAAAATGACTCAATTAAAAAAACTAGGCAAAGAACCTGAATAAACATTTATAGAAAGGAGACATACCAATGGCCAATGGGAGAATGAAAAACGCTTAATATCACTAATAATCAGGAAAATGCAAACTAAAACTGCAATAAGATACCACCTAACCCCTGTTAGAATGGCAGTTATTAAAAAGACAAAAGATAACAAGTGTTGGCAAAGATGTAGAGAAAAAAGCAACTTTGCACAATGTTAGTGGGAATGTAAATTAGTGCAACCATTATGGTAAACAGAATGGAGATTCCTCCAAAAATTAAAAATAAAACTACCATACAATCCAGCAATCCCACTACTAGGTATATATCCAAAGGATATAAAATCAATATGTTTAAGAGATATCTGCATGCCCATATTTATTAGAGCATTAATCATAAGGGTCAAGCTATGGAAGCAACACAGGCATCCATTAATAGATGAATGGACAAAGAAAATGTAGTATATATGCATAGTATGGTTTTTCTCTGTGTTCCCATCCAAATTTCATCTCAAATTGTAACCCCCGCAATCCCCATGTGTCAAGAGCAGGACCTAGTGAGAGGTGATTGGATCATGGAAGCAGTTTTTCTCTTGCTGTTCGAATGATAGTGAGTGAGTTCTCACAAGACCTGATGGTTTTATAAGGGGCTCTTCCCCATTTCCTCCTTTGCTCACTCTTACCTGCCGCCATGTAAAACATGCCTTTGCTTCTCCTTTGCTTTCTGCCATGACTGTGAGTTTTCTGAGGCCTCTCCAGCCATGATGAACTGTGAGTCAATTAAATCTCTTTTCCTTATAAATTACCTAGTCTCGAGTATGTCTTTATAACAGTGTGAGAATGGACTAATACAATGCACAATGGAATACTATTCAACCCTAAAAAGAAGGTTATCCTGCCATTTAGCACAATACAGATGAATCTGGGGGACATGAATAAACAGATGCAATTTTTTGTTAATTTTAAAAAGTAAAATTTAAAAATTTTTCTAACTAAAATATGTGAGAAATTTAATTTCACTTATAATAAAACAGAAGTGCAAAAGAAAGCCTGAGAAAACATTATTTTAGCCAACTACCACATTACCATTATATCTTAAAAATTATAGCAGTATGAGCTGGCTAGCATGCATCCAATTTCAAGAACTGCTAAAAAAGACACATACCCATTGACTTTGTAATTGTCATTCAAGTTATCCATTTTGAGAAGATCAGAAATTTGGAAACTAATTTTTGCAAAAAAAAAAAATTATTCTTATTTATTCTATGCACTTGCAATGAACAACCTGAAAACCAAACTAAGAAAACAATTCTATTTACTATAGCGTTGAAAGAATACACTACTTAGAAACAAATTTGGCATTGAAACACTTGTACACTGAAAACTACAAAATATTATTGTAAGAACTTAAAGAATTAAGTAAATGGAAAGACCTTTTATGTTCATAGGTTGAAAAAAGTAATACTGTTAGGATGGCAATACTCCCTGTTGATCTACAAATATAGTGCAATCTTTTCTAATTTACATTCCCAGCAATCTTCATAAAAATTCCAGTGGCCGGTTTTGCAGTAACTGACAAGCTGGTCTTAAGATTTACATAGAAATGCAAGGAACCATGAATAGCCAAAACAACCTTCAAAAGGAACAAAGTTGGAAGACTCATGCTTTCTCATTTTAAATCTAATTGTAAAGTTAAAGTAGTACTGTGTCATACTGGCATGAGACTGGACACAGATATCAATGGAACAGAACTAAGATTTAAGAAATAAACCCATTATATACGGTCAATTTGTTTTAGACAAGGGTGCTAAGACAATTCAATGGGAAAAGAATACTCTTTTAAATAAATTACCTGGGAAAACTTGATATACACATTCAAAAGAATACATTTTGATTGATACAAAATAATTGTACATATTTAAGAGGTATATGTGATGTTTTGATACATGTGTACAATGGTAGTTATTAAATCAGGGTAATTAGGATATTCACACCTTGAACATTTATATGTTGAGAACTTTCCAAATCTTCTAGCTGTTTTGAAATATATAGTAAATCATTGTTAACTATAATCACCCCAATGTGCTATAAAATACTAGAATTTAAGCATTCTATCTAACAGTATTTTTCTATGATTAACCAATCTCTTTTTATACCTCCTCCCTTCTACCCTTCCAGCCTCTGGTAACCATCACTGTGTGCTCTACCTCCACAAAATCAACTCGTTTTGCTCCCACATATGAGTCAGAACATGTGATATCTTTCTATGTTAGTCTTATTTCACTTAATATCTTCCATTTTCACACATGTTGCTGCAGATAGCAGGATTTTATTCTTTTGTATGGCTGACTAATTCCATTGTGTATAAATAAATTCCACAATTTCCTTTAACCATTCATCTGTTGATATATTCTTATGTTGCTTCCATACCTTGGCTATTGTGAATACTGCTGCCATAAACATGGCAGTGCAGACATCTCTTTGATACATTGATTTCTTTTCTTTTGGATATGTATCCAACAGTGGGATTGCTGGATCATATGGTAGATCTATTTTGAGGAAACCACTCCATACTGTTTTCCCGGTGACTTTACTTATGTTCCCAGCAACAGTATACAAGTGTTTATTTTTCTCTGCATATGCAACAAGACTTTTTTCATTCTTTTTGATGATGGTCTTTCTAACTGGGGTGAGATGATAATTCATTGTGATTTTGATTTGAATTTTTCTCACGATTAATGATGTTGACAATTCTTCCACATATCTGGTAGCCATTTGTGTGTCTTCTTTGGGGAAATACCTATTTATATTATTTGCCCATATTTTAATCAAATTATTTGTTTCTGTGCTATTGGGTTGGTCAAGATTCTTATATATTCTGGTTATTAACTTCTTATTAAATGTATAGTTTGAAAATATTTTCCTCCATTCTGTAGTTTGTCTCTTCCCTCTTTTATCTCTTTCCTTTGCTCTGCAGAAGCTTTGTAGATTGAAGTAATCCTATTTGTCCAATTTGTTTTTGTTGCCTGTGATTTTGAGGTCTAAACAACAAAAATTTCCCAGTGTTTCCTCAATGTTTTCTTCTTATAGTTTCATAATTTCAGATCTTACATTTAAGTCTTTAATTTATTTTTATTTAATTGTTGTATATGGTGACAGGGGCCTAGTTTCATTCTTTTGCACATGGAGATCCAGTTTTTCCAGCACTGTTTACTGAAGAGTAAATGTCTGTTCCCCAGCATATGTTCTTGGTTCCCAAATATAAAATGAGTTGGCTGTAAATGTGTAGATGTATTTCTCCCCTTGCTATTCAGTTCCTTAGGTCTATGTATGATTTTTCAGCCTTCACTCAGCTCCCACCCTCCCCACTTTTTGAGTCCCAAGTGTGTATTATTTCTATCTTTATGTCCATGTGTACCCATTGTTTAGCTTTCACTTATAAGAGAGAACATGAAATATTTGGTTTTCTGTTTCTGAGTTAGTCCACTTAGGATAATGGCCTCCCAGTCCATCCATTTTGCTGCAAATGACATAATTTCATTGCTTTTATGGCTTTGTAATATTTCTTGGTGTATATATATCTTTATTTTCTTCATCTAGTCACATGTTGATGGACACATAGGTTGATTCCATGACTTCACTATTGTGAATAGTGCTGCAATGAACATGTGCATACAGTGTCTTTCCTTTTTTTTTTTTCTTGAGATGGACTCTTGCTCTGTCACCCAGGTTGGAGTGCAGTGGTGCAATCTCAGCTCACTGCAACCTTCACCTCGCTGGTTCAAGCTATTCTCCTACCTCAGTCTCTCGAGTAGCTGGGACCACAGGCACATACCACCATGCCCGATTAATTTTTGTATTTTTAGTA
>CAUYLG010000711.1:0-14120 GCA_963573385.1 Cacajao melanocephalus
GTTGGTGATGAAGTTTTTTCTGTTTCTTAGTTTTCCTTTGGCAGACGCCCTTTCCCCGCAGAGCTAGGCTTTCCCAGGTTCAGCTGTGCTTACTGTGAAACTCTCAGTCCTCAGCGCTTCCAATTGCTGTTCTTGTGGGGATGGGACCAGCCTAGCCCGACTCAAAGGGCACCCAGTCTCGTATACTCCGCACTGAGAAGTGCCGCGCCGTGGTGGGGCGCCGACAAAACAGCTGCGCCGGCCAAAAGAGTCGCGCTGGCAACCTGAGTGGCTCCTCCGCTGGGTAGCTCCCAGTTTGTGGGCAACAGAAATTCATCTGAAAGTGCGGCGTCCACTCGCTCTCTGCGCTTTCACTGGGAGCTGCAATGCTGAGCTGTTGTTAATCGGCCATCTTGTATCTCTCCCTTCTTTTACTTTTTTTTTTAAGGTTAATCAAGAGAAACAGTGGGAGTGAAGAAGGAACAAAGAAATCTGTACCTGGTTGTGATCAATTAGTTGTAAATACCACTGCACTCAGACCAGCCCAGGTCCATTTCACAAAGGTGGCAATGGAGGATGAATTTGGAACAAAGAAAATAAGCATAAAACCTTCCTGATGCTAGTCCCAGGGTGAGTCACCATCATTCCTTATTGGGTCTGCCCACATCTCTAATAGAAGCCACTGAAATGAACTCTCCTTAGTTAAATCTGCTGGGTATATGCCATCTCATTCTTAATGTGACCTGAACTGATGCAACCGGTATAATGGATGACAGGCGCAATGAATAAAACCATCAATATGAAAAGCATCTCAAAACAAAACCTTTGGTTTATGGCCAGGCACAGTGGCTCACTCGTGTAATCCCAGCACTATGGGAGGCCGAGGTTGACGGATCACTTGAAATCAGCAGTTCGAGGCCCACCTGGCCAACACACGGTAAAACCTAGTCTCTGCTACAAATACAAAACTTAGCTGGGTGTGGTGGCAGGTGCCTGTAATCCCAGCTACTCAGGAAGCTAAGACAGAATTGCTTGAACTCGAGAGGCAGAAGTTGCAGTGAGCCGAGATGGCACCACTGCACTCCAGCCTGGGCACAGAGCGAGACTCTGCCTCAAAAAAACAAAAAACAACCTTTGGTTTAAAAGAAAAGGCACATTGGAACAGGACAGATATATGTGTCTTTGTTTCTTTTATTTTTTTTTCTTTTTAGACAGGATATCTATTTGTTGCCCAGGCTGGTCTTGAACTCCTAGGCTTAAGCAATCCTCTCACCTTGGCTTCCCAAAGTACTGAGATTACAGGCGTGAGGCCCCACGCCCACCCTGTTAGTCTGTTTTCTGTTACTTACAACAGAATACCTGATACTGAGTAATTTATAAAGAAAAAGAATTTATTTCTTACAGTTCTGAAGGCTGAAAAGTCCAAGGTTGAGGGGTTATATCTGGTGAAGGCCTTCTTGCTGCTGGGGGCTCTCTGCAGAGTCGGAAGATGGCTTGGGGCATCAGATGGTGAGGAGCCCAAGCATGCTAAGATGCTAGCTCAGGTCTCTCTTCTTCTTCCAAAGCCCCTAATTCCTCTCTCATGATAACCCATTAATCCATGAGTCTATGAAAAAATTCATCTATTCGTGAAGGCAGAGCCCTCAGGACCCAGTCACTTTTTAAAGACCCTACCTCTTGGCTGGGCGCAGTGGCTCATACCTGTAATTCTAGCACTGAGGGAGGCCAAGGCGGGAGGATCACTTGAGGCTAGGAGTTTGAGATCAGCCCGGGCAGCATGGAGGAGAGACCCTTTCTCGTATTGTATTGTATTGTATTGTATTGATTGATTGATTGATTTGGGGACAGGGTCTTGCTCTGTTGCCCAGGCTGGAGTGCAGTGGTGCCATCTCAGCTCACTGTAACCTCTGCTTCCCGGGACCAAGTAATCCTCCTCCCTCAGCCTCCTGAATAGCTGGGACCACAGGCAGGCACCACCAGGCTCAGCTAATTTTTTTTTTTTTTTTTTTTTTAAAGAGAGATGAGGTTTTGCTATGTTTCCCAGGCTGGTCTCAAACTCCTGGGCTCAAGCAATCAGCCTCTCAAAGTACTGGGATTACAGGTGTGAGCCACTGTACCCAGCCCTGTCTCTATTTATAATATATTTTTTAAAAAGCCCCACCTCTCAATACTGCCATGTTAGGGATTAAGTTTCAACATGAGCTTTGGAAGGAACATTCAAACCATAGCAATATGATATCTGTGTAAAATTTTAAAGCATACAGTTCTAGATATAATTATTTATGGAAATATACATATATAGTTAAAAGTACAAACATTCTTGGGAATGAGGACAGTGGTGGCCCCTGGAGACAAAAGGGAGTAGCAAGTTTATACATGGGTTGAGGGGAGGGAGGTGGGCTTTAACTATTCTCTGTTACATTTTTATTTTCTTTTTTTAAAAGATATCTGAAGCAAATTTGGTTACATATTAGCATCTTTTAAACCTGGGAGTTGGTGGCATAGCTGTCCATGATATTGATGTATTTACTTTTCTATATATTTGAGATACTTAAATATTTAACAATGCCAACTATTGTGCAGGTAGCCATTAAATATAACTTTTGATATATCAATGCTTGCTTGGCACTGAACATACAGAAATGTAGAGAAAACTGACAATTCGACATGCCAGTGCAAGAAATCTAGTGATGGCAGCAGAGGAGTGAATCTCAAATGAGTGGTATTAAAAATATACTTCTATAAGCTGGGTGCAATGGTTCACGCCTATAATCCTAGCACTTCAGGAGGCTGAGGCAGGAGGATCACTTGAACCCAGGAGTTTGAGACCAGCTTGGGCAACATAGTGAGACCCCGTCTCTACTTAAATTTGTTTAAAAATTATTTAATTAAAAATATATATACTTCTATAGAGATGTTCAGAAGAGGGAAGGAGCCCTGAACTACAGATATCGGGAAAGCCTTGAGGAGGCCAGGCACGGTGGCTCACACCTGTAATCCCAGCACTTTGGGAGTCTGAGGAGGGCAGATCACCTGAGGTCAGGAGTTCGACACCAGCCTGGCCAACATGGTAAAACCCCATCTCTACTCAAAACATAAAATTAGCCAGGTGTGGTGGCACATGCCTGTAGTCCCAGCTACTGGGGAGGCTGAGGCAAGAGAATCACTTGAACCTGGGAGGTAGAGGTTGCAGTGAGCTGAGATCGCACCACTGCATTCCAGCCTGGGTGACAGAGTGAGACTGCATCTCAAAAAAGAAAAAGAAAAGAAAGAGGAACAGTTGGAATGGGATGGGGTCTTGGAGGCTGGCTGGGATTTGCATAGTGAAAGGAAGAGAGTTAAATCTCCAAAGAGTGAAACTGAATTTTGAGAAGCACAGTGTAGCCAGAGTTCGGGGCACCTGAATGGTCAGCAAAATGTGTGAGTGGTTCCGCAGTAAGGGCTCAGGATGGAGAATGGGTGGGAGCAGGCTGCTGTTAACCCAAAGCTTCTCCCCACCTGGGCCATTCTGCTGATCCCTCTGTCCACCAGGCAAAGAGCAGCCTCCAAGAGGCCTCCCGAGTCCCGTGAGGAGCCTGGATCTTTCTTTGTAGAGCGTGGGCAGTCATAAAGCTTTTCTTAGCTAGGCAGTGACACGATCCAAGCTGTGATTTAGGCGGATTAGCTTGGCAACTCCACACAGGAGGGACTGAAGGGGAGAGAGCTGGAGACAGGAGAAAGTGTTCCCAGGCCAAGGCCATTGTCAGAAGACAGGCGGAGGTAATGGCCTGAACTAGGACCGCAGCCTCACAAGTGAAAATAAGGGAAGCAACAAAAAGAAACTGGGAAATCTTTGCTAGGACTTGGCTACTGTTGCATCCAGAAGACTAAGAAGAAATGAAAGAGGGCTCCAGGGCTCCAGGGCTTGGGAGAATTGTGGTGTTGTAACTGAGCTCAGGTCCCGGCCACTCATGGCTAGAAAGCCAAAAACTCAAGAGATGAGCTTTGTTGAAAGGAAAGTTAGTTTTATCTGAGAAGCCAGCAATCCGAAGCAGGCATAACATCAGCATTCAAAGACCAGCTTTCCCAGCTGTGCCTCTGGATCAGGGGTTTTTAAGATAAATTAGGAGAAATGATCAAAACATTCTTGAGGACCGGGCGTGGTGGCTCGCTCCTATAATCCCAGCATTTTGGGAGGCCAAGGCAGACAGATCACCTGAGGCCAGGAGTTCAAGACCAGCCTGGCCAACATAGTGAAACCCCATCTCTACTAAAATTACAAAAATTAGCCAAGTGTGGTGGTGTGCCTGTAATCCCAGCTACTTGGGAGACTGAGGCAGGAGAATCACTTTAACCCGGGAAGTGACAGAGGGAGACTCTGTCTCAAAAACAAACAAAAATTCTTGCAAAACATGCGCTGCCCCTGGTGGGCAGTAATTAATCATTGCTTTCTTGGTCAATGTTCTGTGGCCTTCTGTAGGCACCATCAGCTTATTCTTATCAGGCCAGGCAGCCTGTTCCCAGAGTTGTTGGTCTGCATGTTTTCTTTTATCTTCGTTGAAAGCCCTGTTTTCCCAAGGCTGTTTCTAGTAAATAATCTACAAACTCAAGCAAAGCAATAATTATATTCAAGCAAGCAAGCAAGCAAGCTTTTTTTTTTTTTTTTTTTAGATGGAGTTTCACTCTTTCACCCAGGCTGGAGTAAAGTGGTATGATCTCGGCTCACGGCAACCTCTGCCCCCCGCCCAGGTTCAAGCAATTCTCCTGCCTCAGCCTCCTGAGTAGCTGGAATTATAGGTGCCTGCAACTGTGCCTGGCTAATTTTTGTATTTTTAGTAGAGACGGGGTTTCGCCTTGTTGGGCAGGCTGGTCTTGAACTCCTGACCTCAGGTGATCCACCTGCCTTGGCCTCCCAAAGTGCTACGATTACAGGCGTGAGCCACCACATCCAGCCAAGCAAACTTTTTTCTTTTTTTTTCTCTCCTCTTCAAGCAGACTTTTTTCTAACATGGAGTCAGTACTGTTACAGTGGCCTAAAAGACAATAAAGGACCTTGAGAGAGGCAGGCAGCTTTGGAAAGATTAGAAAAAGTTCATTTGTATAAATGTCAAGCCTGGCCAAGTTCAATGGCTCACACCTGTAATCCCAGCACTTTGGGAGGCTGAGGTGGGAGGGATTGCTTGAGTCCATGAGTTTGAGACAAGCCTGGGCAACATAGTGAGATGACATCTCTACCAAAAATTAAAAAAAAACAGCCAGGCACAGTGGTGCACATCTCTGGTCCCAGCTACATGGGAGGCTGAGATGGGAGGATTGCTTGAGCCCAGAGTTTGAGGCTGTAGTTAGCCGAGATTGTGCCACTACACTCCAGCCTGGGTGACCGAGCGAGACCCTATCTCAAAGGAAAAAAGAAAAAAAATGTTGAGCCTAAAGTGACATGTGACCGGCTAGTCCATCAAGCAGGAGATTTGAGACTGTGGGCTTCAGAGGCAAGTCAGAGATGCCTGTTCAGGTTCTGGAGCCGTCCTAGAAGCCACAGACTTGGAATATGTTTTTTGAGATGAATGATTAAAAGGGAAAAGGGGCCAAGCATGGTGGCTCATGCCTGTGATTTCAGCACTTCGGGAGGCTGAGACAGGAGGATCCCTTGAAACCAGGAGTTTGACGCCAGCCTGGGCAACATAGGGAGACTCCCGTCTCTACAAAAAATTAAAAAATTAGCTGGCATGGTGATGCACACCTGTGGTCCCAGCTACTCGGAAGGCTGAGGTGGGAGGATTGCTTGAGCCCAGGAGGTTGAGGCTACAGTGAGCTATGTTCGTGTGACTGCACTCTAGCCTGGGCGACAGAGCAAGACCCTGTCTCTAAAAATAAAACAGGGCTGGGCACGGTGGCTCACACCTGTAATCCAAGTACTTTGGGAGGCCCAGGTGAGCAGATCACGAGGTCAAGAGTTTGAGACCAGCCTGGCCAACATGGTAAAACCCCGTCTCTACTAAGAACACAAAAATTAGCTGGGCGTGGTGGCACATGTCTGTAGTCCCTGCTACTTGGGAAGCTGAGGCAGGAGAATTGCTTGAACCCGGGAGGCGGAGGCTGCACTGAGCTGAGATCATATCACTGCACTCCAGCCTGAGTGACAGAACAAGACTCTGTCTTGAAAAAAAATAAAAAAAAATAAAAATAAACCAAATGAGAGAGAGAGAGAGGTGCATCAAAGCCCCTTTTCTTGGAGAATAAAGAGCAAGAAGATACAAGGAGTCAAGGAGAAGAGAAAGAGGTAGAATTGCACTAAACAGGATGAAGTTGGCCACACGAGAGGAAAGCAGGTTTCTGTGGGCCATTGGCACTGCTTGCCCTTTCAGTATCCTTTTGGCTGGGCAGCATCAAGTCCCAAAGAGTTTCTAATTGTCTCTAGCTTTCTTTTCTTTTCTTTTTTTTCTTTTTTTTTTTTTTTTTTTTGTGACGGTCTCTCTGTGTTGCCCAGGCTGGAGTGTAGTGGTGCAATCTTGGCTCACTGCAACCTCCGCCTCCTGAATTCAAGCAATCCTCCTGCCTCAGCCTCCTGAGTAACTGGGACTACAGGCATGTACCACCACGCCTGGCTAATTTTTTGTATTTTTAGTAGAGACGGAGTTTCACCATGTTGGTCAGGCTAGTCTTGAACTTCTGACCTCAGGTGATCTGCCCACCTTGGCCTCCCAAAGTGCTGGGATTACGGGAGTGAACCACTGCGCCTGGCCTAATGGTTCCTAGCTTTCTCTCAGCTGTGGCCATTGCAGACACCAGAACCTGGAATCTTTGCCAATCTTTAATTCTCTCAGGAAGCTGTCATCTTGCTAGTTCTCTCATTTCTCATCGATCTTGAAATGACTTAAATAATTGTATCTTCCTCTGCAACCTCATAGCACATTTCTTGAGCCTTTATTGGCCACAGAATAATTCTGCCCATAGGAGATTCTGTAGTTACATACCTGGGTTTCAATTCAGGCTTCATCTGTTACTGTTGGTGACTGAGCCGATTACTGAACCAACCACATTTGATTCCATTCGTATCCCAGAGGCCTAGCACAGTGATGAATGCAGTTAATATTTATTGAGTTGGACCAGATTTTATTTTTTATTACATTAATTTTTAAATAATAGAGATGGGGGTGGGTGTCTCACTGTGTTGCTCAGTCTGGTCTTGAACTCCTGGACTCAAGCAATCCTCCTGCCTCAGCATCCCAAAGCGCTGGGATTACAGGCATGAGGCACCATGACCAGCCAAGTTGCACCAGATTTTGCAAAACTCCCGGCTCCACGTGTCACTCTTGCTTTGCCTCCATATTTTCGTTCTGTCCACAGCATAATATTTTTAGCAGACAAGCAGAGGATATTGACCGTGTGATCAAGAAGTTAAATAGTGAAGAGCAGAGAGAAATGAGATGGTAACTAGAGGAGGCAGTGAAAGGCTTTTCCAGGATAGTGAAGGCCTGTGTGTAGCTGAAGAGAGTGGGAAAGATTTAAATTATGTATACCAAAGGAAGGAGTTGTCTTTTCTTTTATTGGAATAGGTCAGGAGTTCAAGACCAGCCTGGCCAACATGGTGAAACCCTGTCTCTACTAAAAATACAAAAAAAAAATTAGCTGGGCATGGTGGCACTTGCCTGTAATTCCAGCTACTCGGGAGGCTGATGCAGAAGAATCGCTTGAACCCAGGAGGTGGAGGTTGCAGTGAGCTGAGATTGTGCCACTGCACTCCAGCCTGGGCAACAGAGCGAGACTCCATCTAAAAAAAAAAAAAGAGAAGAAAAAGAAAAGAAAGTCCAGGCTCCATGCCTGGCAGCTTGGGGTAGTGTGTGGCATGTGATGAGCTCTTCAGGCTTCACCTGGGTTGGTGAGCGGCTATCATCGGTGTCAGTAGCCTGCAGCAGAGCCAGAGCAGTGCAGAAATGGCGGTGTTAGCTGATGTGTTCACGTGGATATTGAACTCACAAGGGCCTGCCTGTGAATCATCCTGTGCTGACTTTATAATAATATCAGCTGACACAGTTACGGTGCGCCAGGCACCATCCTAAATCCTTCACATGTGTTAATCCACTCAATCCTCTCAGCAAGCCCAAGAGGTAAGTATGATTAGTATTCCCCATTTTGTAGATGAGTAAACCGAGGCACACAGCACTTAAGTAACTTGCCCAAGCTCACACAGCTGGGAAACGGCTGAGCCAGAATTTGAATGTAAGCAGTCGGGTGCCAGAGTCCATGCTCTTAACCACTGTACTGCCTTTATGCAAACTGATGTCTGAGTCTAGCCAGGACCATCGTCCTGGCTCCTTCTCATTTGTCCCTGTCCTGCTTTTTTGTCTGAGTTTGGTCTCCCTCTGTGTCTTAACTCTTAGCTTTGCAAAAAAAATATTGCTCTTGTCTCCGGCCTTTGGAACACATGTTTGTATTTGGTCTTTCAAGTGGAGTCTCAGGTGGCCTCTGAATAGATTTGTCTCTCTGGGTCATCATAACCCACATTGCTCCAAACAGCATCCTGGATCCCGCCGCAGACACTCTCACTCTGAAACTCGCTTACTCTCCTTTGACTCCAGCCTCCCAAGGCCCTGTCCTTGACCTCACATCTCTGGCTTTAGCTGGGTCGAGCTAAACACCCAGTGGGAGGCCTGAGTGCATAGCAGCTCAGGGATCAGACCCTTGCCCCACCACGATCCCCTCTGATGGCTGATAAAGGGAAGATTTGGAGATCTGGGGACTTGGTGTCCTGGCAGACACAGGTTTCAGCTGAGGCCAGGGGATGGAGGTAGGGAGACAGCAAGAAATTTGATTTGGTTTTGTTTTTGTTTTGAGATGGAGTCTCGCTCTGTCACCAGGCTGGAGTGCAGTGGCGCAACCTTGGCTCACTGCAACCTCTGCCTCCTGGGTTCAAGCAATTCTCCTGCCTCAGCCTCCCGAGTAGCTAGGATTACAGGCACCTGCCACCACGCACAGCTAATTTTTTTGTATTTTTAGTAGAGACGGGGTTTCACCATGTTGGCCAGGCTGGTTCTGAACTCCTGACCTCAGGTGATCTGCCCGCTTTGGCTTCCCGAAGTGCTGGGATTACAGGCGTGAGCCACAATGCCTGGCCAGGAACCCTTATAACTCTTACGACAAAATACAGGGAAAGCCAAAGTCTGACTATTCTTCTAAAAGCGGTTCTCCTGCCTCGGCCTCCCAAGTAGCTGGGACTACAGGTGCGTGCCACCACGCCCAGATAATTTTTGTATTTTTATTTTAGTAGAGACGGGGTTTCACCATGTTGGCCAGGATAGTCTCAATCTCTTGACCTCATGATCCGCCCGCCTTGGCCTCCCAAAGTGCTGGGATTACAGGTATCAGCCACCGTGCCTGGCCAGAAATTCAGTTTAGAATGCAGCGGAACTGGCCTCATCAGGCACCATAGGATGGCCTCAGGGATGAGGGGAGGGGACAGGTTAAGTCAAGGATGAAAGCACAAGTGGTGACAATGGGAAGGAAAAGCCAAGCCAGAGAACCCTGTTGCTAAGGAAAGCTGCAGGTGATCGTGAGAGCCCTGAGCCTGCTGGAGTCCTGCTTGGGTGCGAGAGGGACCTGGGGTTCACTGTCCAATCACTTCTGCTGGACACAAGCCTTTTAGCCTCTCAAAGAGAGGTCATAACTCTTGTGAGTCCTGGCCTCTGAAAATCTTGTGAAAAACATGGACCATCCCCTAAGACAGTCGTAGAAGTGCACACAACCAATCCACATTCTCCGTATAATATGGGCGAGCCATAGATCCTCCTGGAAATAAATCCTGGATCCCAGGGTAAGAATTCCTGCTCTAGAATTTTTAACTTCACATCTTTTTTTTTTTTTTGAGACAGGGTGTCACTCTGTCGCCCAGACTGGAGTGCAGCACCGTGATCTCGAGTGACCGCAACCTCTGCATCCCAGGTTCAAGTGATTCTCCTGCCTCAGACTCCTGAGTAGCTGGGATTACAGGCACAAACTACTACCACACGGCTAATTTTTGTATTTTTAGCAGAGACAAGATTTCATCATGTTGGCCAGGCTGCCTTGAACTACTGACCTCAAATGATCCACCCGCCTTGGCCTCCCGAAGTGCTGGGATTACAGGCGTGAGCCACTGTTGCTTTTGGAGGTTGGGCTGTGCTGCTTGAATGACTCTCAGCATGCAGACTGGATTATGCGGGGGAGGAGGGGTGCTGATTTCTATGTGGGTTACAAAAGAAACAAAATGCACAGAACTGGAAAGAGGATGTGAAGTCAGGGTCCTGCCCATGATTTACACATTTTTATGACTTGGGAATCTGAGGAACAGAGACCAGTGCAACTGGATGCTTTCAACAGGACAAAATGCAGAGCAAAAAATGACTGGATTAGACATTAAGTATAGACAGAGGATTTCCAGGATGCTGTCAATTCGGCACCATTGTTGCCTCAAATTGTTTGACTCTGACTAATTCTTTCCCCCAACTTAACATTTTGAAAGAAACCTCTTGGAACCATATTTCATATGCAACAGAGACAGAGAAACATTTTGGTTGCTGAGTAAATTTAGGCCTGGTTGCGTTCATTTCAGTGGCAGTCACATTTTGGTAATAAAACCTGATACTTTTGGATCTGTAACTAATCTAAGGAAGGTACGATTGTGAGGAAATCAAGACTTAAAGGGGTGAATGTGCTTGTTCAGGGTCACTCTGCCTGTGAGCAGCAGAACTCGTAGTAAAGTTGAGGGTCGATGGGACCACAGGGATGGGCTTGCATGCAGGTTTCCCTCATTGTATGTTGTCTCAGCCTATGGAAATCTGCCGTATCTTAATGAATGAAGGAAGGAATTGACTACTTGTTATCTGAATCTCATATTTTTAGAAAATTGTAAAGATTGGCTTACGCTTGTAACCCCAACACTTTGGGAGGCTGAGGCAGGCGGATCACTTGAGCCCAGGAAATATTCCTGTTCCTGGAACAAGCACTTAAACAGTCTCTTTTAGAAGAATAGTCAGACTTTGGCTTTCCCTGTATTTTGTCTTAAGAGTTATAAGGGTTCCTGGCCAGGCGTAGTGGCTCATGCCTGTAATCCCAACACTTTCGGAGGCCAAGGCAGGTGGATCACTTGAGGTCAGGAGTTCGAGACCAGCCTGGCCAACATGGCAAGACCTCCGTCTTTACTAAAATACAAAACTCAGCCAGGCGTGGTGGCATGCACCTGTAATCTCAGCTACTCAGGAGGCTGAAGTGAGAGAATCGCTTGAACCTGGAAGGTGGGGGTTACAGTGAGCTGAGATCGTGCCACTGCATTCCAGCCTGGGCGACAGAGTAAGACACCATCTCAAAATAAATAAATAAATAAAAAGTAAAAGCAAATATACAAAAATTGGCCAGGCATGGTGGCACACCCTATAGTCCCAGCTACCAGGGAGGCTGAGGCTGGAGAATCACTTAAACTTGGGAGGCGGAGGTTGTAGTGAGCTGAGATTGAGCCACTGCACTCCAGCATGGGTGACAGAGTGAGACTCCATCTCAAAAAAAAAAAGTTATAAGGATTCCTCCTGGTGATGAGTTGAATAAAGTCTGGGGCCACTGGGTAGGCAGGTGATTAGAAATGGGCACATCACTGTAATCTTACGTCTCTAGGAAGAGGATTTGAGTGGCACAGAAGGGTCACTAGCTCCAAAATATCAGCATGAGATGAAATTGTTTTAGAGAAGGTGTAAGTTAGGAAGGCTTTTCCTTTTACAGATCCCTTTGAGAGTAGTGACACTTCAGACATCATCCTTGCTGGAGTTGTCTGGTGACAACAAAGCTTTTTGGGTTAATGGAAAAGTTAGCTCTCTGTGCTGATATCTTGCTAAATTATAAAATGCCCTTCCACTCCTCATTCCTCCTATAATGGTGCTCTTTCTCTATTGAAGATAAGATGAGTTTTTAGTGAAAAACTAAAATATGGGCTGGGAGCGGTGGCTCACGCCTATAATGCCAGCACTTTGGGAGGCCAAGGCAGGCAGATCCAAAGGTCAAGAGATTGAGACCATCCTGGCCAACATGGTGAAACCCTGTCTCTACTGAAAAACAAAAACAAAAACAAAACAAAAATTAGCTGGGCCTGGTGGCAGGCCCCTGTAATTCCAGCTGCTCGGGCGGCTGAGGAAGGAGAATGGCTTGAACCAGGGAGTAGGAGGTTGCAGTGAGCCAAGATCATGCCACTGCACTCCAGCCTGGCAACAGAGCAAGACTCTATCTCAATCAATCAATCAATCAATAAAATAGGAACTGAGACGTGTCACGGGTTGGGTTCTGCAGGAAGCAGACTCTGAGACAGACACAGGATGTTTATTAGGAAGTACCCTGGGGGTGAAGCTCTGTGGAAGGGAGGGGAGAGAAGCAGGAGTGGGTGACTTCTGAAGCTTCGTCCTGGGTTGGGCCCAGATGGCCAGGCCTTTGTAACCTTGCATCTGTCAGCCATCGGATGCAGGCCACCTGGATCCGGTGACTGTACAGCTGAGACATCTCCTAAATGAGCCAGCACTCCCAGTTGCTAGGACAAGCCTTTCATCCAAGGGGACTTGGGCTGGTGCACCGAAGTATCTACCACGACACTCAAAGTGGATGATACACATGAATTAACAGTGTAAAAACAAAAAGCACACCTGCTTAAATTGATATTCCCCCTGTACGGATTCATTCAGCTGGAAGAGCAACAGCCCTCAATATCCATGGGCCAACCAGTTCATGTGCCTGTTGCTGAATAGGAGGTCTGGACTTCGACCAAGGCCTTTTCATTTCTACCATGCAGCCTCCAGCAGACACGCCATGGAAATAAAGATGAAAACTCGGCCAGGCATGGTGGCTCATGCCTGTAATCTCAGCATGTTGGGAGGCCAAGGCTGGCAGATCACAAGGTCAGGAGTTTGAGATCAGCCTGGCCAACACAGTGAAACCCCATCTCTACTAAAAAAAAATACAAATAACTAGCTGGGCATGGTGGTGGGTGCCTGTAATCTTAGCTACTCTGGAGGTTGAGGCAGGAGAATTGCTTGAACCCGATAGGTGGAGGTTGCAGTGAGCTGAGATGGCGCCACTGCACTGCAGCCTGGGTGACAGTGTGAGACTCTATCTCAAAAAAAAAAAAAGAATAAAATGAGAAAACTCTGCCTCACTGCAATATTT
This sequence comes from Cacajao melanocephalus, assembly GCA_963573385.1. Lineage (NCBI taxonomy): Eukaryota > Metazoa > Chordata > Mammalia > Primates > Pitheciidae > Cacajao > Cacajao melanocephalus. Next base: position 13,135 of record CAUYLG010000711.1, read on the forward strand.
TTGACACAGGATCTCACTCTGTTGCCCAGGCTGGAGTGCAATGATGCTATCACAGCTCACTGCAGCCTTGAACTCCTGGGCTCAAGTGATCCACCTGCCTCAGCCTCCCAAGTAACTGGGACCACAGGAGCACACAACCATACCTGGGTAAATTATAAACATTTTTTGTAGAGGCAGGGTCTCCCTATGTTGCCCAGGCTGGAGTGTAGTGGTGTGATCATAGCTCATCACAGACTCGACCTCCCAGGATCAAGTGATCCTCCCACCTCAGCCTTCCAAGTAGCTGGGACCATGGGCATGTATCACCATGCCCAGCTAATTTAAAAAATATTTTTGTAATGACAGTATCTCCCTATATTGCCCAGGCTGGTCTTGACTCAAGTGATCCACCTACCTTGGCCCCCTAAAATGTTGGAATTACAGGTGTGAGCCACTGCTCCTGGCCCTGAATACTGTGTGTGTGTGTGTGTGTGTGTGTGTGTGTGTGTGTGATGGAGTCTCACTCTGTGACCCAGGCTGGAGTGCAGTGGCACAATCTTGACTCACTGCAACCTTCACCTCCCAGGTTCAATTCTCCTGCCTCAGCCTCCTGAGAGTAGCTGGAATTACAGGCACACACCATCATGCCCAGCTAATTTTTGTATTTTTAGTAGATTTGAGGTTTTACCATGTTGTCCATGTAAGGTTATTCTTGTAAGGATATTGCTGAGTTTAAAATGAGGAAACTGAGGCCGGCACGAGACAAATTAAATTCCAGTTTATTTAGCTCCTGGGCGAGGTTCTGTGGCCCCGGGGGAGGGAGAGAGAGAGAGAGGCCAGAGAAGTCTCACCCGGCTGTTCTGGGTGTGGGGTTTTATAGGGGGTGAGGGCAATAGATTGGTCAGTGGGGAAACAAAGCATGGGCAACTGCATTGGTCATAGAGAGACTGGACCTGGACTTGGCAAGTTGCTATTGGTAGTCTAGCAGGGCTATGGACAGGTGGGCT